>JAIUJO010000155.1:5000-7500 GCA_023846275.1 Vanilla planifolia | reverse complement strand
CTTCTTCCCCTTCTTCTCTAACTCCTTTTTGTGTTTCTTCTTTTGCAACTTGTTCTTCTACCTTGTCCTCTTCTTTTGCTTTTTCTTCTTCTTCTTCTTCGTCTTCTCCTACTTCTTCTTCTTCCACCTTTTCTTCTTTTTGTTCTTCTTTTACATCTTCGACTTCTTCTTTTTTTTCTTCTTCTTATTCATATTCTTCATCTTTATCATCATCTTCTTCTTCTCCTTCTCTTCTTCTTGTTCTTCTTATCCTTCTTCTTTTGTCCATCTTCTTCTACTACTACTACTAGTATTTTTTTTTTCTTCTTCTCGTTATTCTACTTCTTCTTCTTCTTCTTCCTTTTCATTTTCTTCTTGTTCTTCTTCTTCTTCTTCTCATGCTACTCCTCCTTCTTCTTCTCTATCTTCTCCTTTCCTTTCTCCTTCTTTTCTTCTTCTTTTGCTTCTTCTTCTTCTTCTTCGTCTTTTGCTTATTCTTTTTTTCCTCTTCTCTTCTTCTTCTTCTCCTCCTTTTTTTTCTATCCTCTCCTTCTTCTTCTTCTTATTCTTTTTTTCCTCTTCTTCTCTCCTTCTTATCCTTCTTCTTCTTCTTCTTCTTCTTCTTCGTCTTCTATCTTTTCTTCTTCTTCTTCTTCCTCTTCCTTTTCTTCTTCTTCTTGTTTTCTCTTCTTCTTCTCCTTCTACTTCTTCTTCTTCTCCTCTTTCTTCTTCTCCTTTTCTTCTCCTTCTTCTTCTCCTTTTCCTTCTTCTTCTTCATATCCTACTTCTTCTTCTCCTTCTCCTTCTTCTTCTTCTTCTTCTTCTTCTTCTTCGCCTTCTCCGTCTTCATCCTCTTCTTCTCTACTGCTTCATCTTCTTCTTCTTCTTCTTCTTCTTCTTTCTTCTCTTCTTTTCATCTTCTTCTTCTTCTTCTTCTTTTATTCTTCTTCTTCTTCCTTTTCTTCTTTTCTTTTTTTCTTCTTCTTCTTCAACATCTTTTCTCCTTCTTTTATTCTTCGTTTTTATCTTTTTCTCCTTCTTCTTCTTCGTCTTCCTCTTCTCTTTTCTTCTTGTTCTTGTTGTTCTTCTACTTCTCCTTCATCGTCATCATCTTCTCTTCTTCTCATTCCTCCCTTTCTTCTTCTTCTTTTCTTCTTCTTCTTTTCTTCCTCTTCTTATTCTTCTCCTCGTTCATTTCTTTTTCTTCAATTTCTTCTTCTTCTCTTTATTCTATTGTTTCTTGTTCTACTTCTTCTTCTACTTCTTCTTCTTCTTCTTCTTTTGCTTCTTCCTTTTCTTGTTCTTTTCTTCTTCTTCTACATCTTCTTCTTCTTCTTCTTCTTCATCTCCAACTTCTTCTTTTTCTTCTTGTTCTTCTTTTACTTCTAATCCTTCTTGTTCTTTTTCTTTTCCTATTTTTCTTCTCAATCTTTTTCTTTTCCTTCTACTACTTCTTTTTCTTCCCCTTCTTCTTCTTCTCATCTTCTTATTCTTCTTCTTCTTCTTCTCTTACTTCTTTGCTTCTTCTTATTCACTTCTTTTCTTCTTCTTCTCCATCTTCTGCATCTTCCTCTCCTTTTGCTTTTTCTTTTTCTTCTTCCTCTCCTTCTTCTTTCTTCTTCTTCTTCTTCTTCTTCGTCTTCTTCTCCTTGTGTTCTCCATCTTGTTCTTCTTCATCATCATCTTCTTCTTCTTCTTCTTCTTCCTCTCTTAATTTGCTTCTACTTATTCTTCCTATTCTCTTTCTTCTTCTCTTTCTCTCTCACCTTCTTCTTCTTCTTCTCCTTCCCCTTCTTCTTTTTCTTCTTCTCCTTCTCCTCTTCTTCTTTCTTCTTTTCTTCTTCCTCTTCTTTTTTTTGTTCGTCTTCTTCCTCTTCTACTTCTTTTCTTCATCTTCATCTTCTTCTTCTTCATGTACTTATTCTTCTTCTACTTTTACTTCATCTTTTTGTTGTTCTTGTTCTTCTTTTTCATCTTCAACTTCTTCTACCTCTTCTTTTCTTTCATCTTCTTCTTCTCCTTCTTCCTCTTCACCATCACCTTCTTCCTCTTCTTCTTCTTCTTCTTCTCCTTCTCCTTCCCTTCTTCTTCTTCTTCTTCTTCTTCTTCTCTTCTCTTCTTCTTTAACTACTTCTTCTTATTCTTCTTCCTCTAAAACAACTTCTTCTATCTCTTCTGCTTCTCCTTCTTCTACTTCTTTTTCTTCTTCTTCCTCTTCTTCTACTTCTTCTTCGACACATCTTTTTCTTCCCTTCTTCTTATTCTTCATCATCATCTTATTCTTATTATTATTGTTATTGATATTATAATTATGTTTATTATTATTATTATTCATCTTCTTCTACCTCTTCATTTTCTTCTTCTTCCCCAACTTTTTTTTTCTGCTTATCCTTCTCAATCTTCTCTTTCTTCTAATTCTTCATCTTTTCTTCTTCTACCTCTTCTTCTTCTCTTCTTCTTCAACTTCTTCTAATTCTTCTCTTTCTTCTTCTTCTTCTTCATCATCATCTTCTTCTTCCTC
>JAIUJO010000155.1:0-2500 GCA_023846275.1 Vanilla planifolia | reverse complement strand
CATCATCATCATCATCAATCATCATCATCTTCTACTTTTCTACATCTTCCTCTCCTACTTAATCGACTTCTTCTTCTTCCACATCTATTTCTTTTTCTTTTTCTTCAGGTTCTTTTCATCATAATCTTCTCCTACGTCTTCTCTTCTTCTTCTTCTTGTTCTCCTTCTTCTCCTTCTTCTTATTCTTCTTCTTCTTCTTCTTCTTCTTCTTTGCTTCTCCTTCTTCTTCTTCTTCTTCTTCTTCTCCTTCTACTTCTTCTTCTTCTCTCCTTCCTCTCCTTCTTCTTCTTTTCTTCTTCTTCTCCTTCTTCTTCTTCTTCTTCTTCTACCTCTCCTTCTCCTTCTATCTTCTTCTCTTCTTTCTTCTCTCTTCTTCTTCTTTCTTCTTTTTCTCCTTCTCTTCTTCTTCTTCTTCTTCTTTTACTTCTTCTTCTTCCTCTTCTTTTCTCCTTCTTCTTTTACTTCTTCTCCTTCTTCTCTTCTTCTTCATTTCTTCTTTCTCCTTTTCTTCTACATCTTCTTCTTCTCCTTCTTTTTCTTCCTCTTCTTCTTCTCCTTCTTCTTTATTTCTTTTCTTCTCCTCTTTTTCTCCTTCTTATTCTTCTCCTTCTTCCTCTACTTCTTCTAGTTCATCGCTTTCTTCTGCATCATTATCATCATCTATCATCTTCTTCTTCATCTTCTTCTTCTTCTCTTCTTCTTCTTCTCTTCTTCTTCTCTTCTCTTCTTCTTCTTCTTCCTTCTTCTCTCTTCTTCTTCTTCTTCTCTCTTCTTCTCTTCTTCTCTTCTTCTTCTCTTCTCTCTTCTTCTCTCTTCTTCTTCTTCTCTCTTCTCTTCTTCTTCTTCTTCTCTTCTTCTTCTTCTCTTCTTCTTCTTCTCTTCTTCTTCTTCTTCTTCTTCTTCTTCTTCTCCTCCTCTTCTTCTTCTTCTTATTCTTCTTCTTCTCTTCTTCTTCTTCTCTCTTCTCTTCTCTCTTCTTCTTCTCTCTTCTTCTTCTTCTTCTTCTCTTCTACTACTTCTTCTTCTCTTCTTCTTCTTCTTCTTCTCTTCTTCTCTTCTTCTTCTTCTTCTCTTCTCTTCTTCTTCTCTCTCTCTTCTTCCTTCTCTTCTTCTTCTTCTTCTTCTTCTTCTCTTCTTCTTCTTCTTCTTCTTCTCTCTCTTCTTCTTCTCTTCTTCTTCTTCTTCTTCTTCTTCTCTTCTTCTTCTTCTTCTTTCTTCTTCTTTCTTCTTCTTCTTTCTCTTCTTTCTTCTTTCTTCTTCTTTCTCTTCTTCTCTTCTTCTTTCTTCTCTCTTCTTCGTTCTTCTTCTTTCTTCTTCCTCTCTTCTTCATCTCTTCCTTCTTCTTCTCTTCTTCTCTCTTCTTCTTCTTCTTCTTCTTCTTCTTCTCTTCTTCTTCTCTTCTCTCCTTCTTTCCTTCTTCTTCATCTCTTCTTCTTCTTCTTCTTCTCTCTTCTCTTCTTCTTCTTTTCTTCTCTTTCTTCTTCTTCTTCTCTTCTTCTCTTCTTTCTTCTTCTTCTTCTCTTCTTGCTCTTCCTCTTTCTTCTTCTTCTTCTTCTTCTGCTTCTCTCTTCTTCTTCTTCTCTCTTCTTCTTCTTCTCTTCTCTCTTCTTCTTCTCTTTCTTCTTCTTCTTCTTCTCTTTCTTCTTCTTCTCTTCTTCTCTTCTTCTTCTTCTCTCTTCTTCTTCTTCTTCTTCATCTCTCTTCTTCTTCTTCTTCTTCTCTCTTCTTCTTCTTCTTCTTCTCTTCTTCTTCTCTTCTTCTTTCTTCTTCTTCTTCATCTTCTTTCTTCTTCTTCTTCTTCTTCATCTTCTTCTTCTTCCTCTTCTCTTCCTCTTCTTCTCTTCTTCTTCTTCTTCTTCTTCTCTTCTTCTCTTCTTCTTCTTCTCTTCTTGCTTCTTCTTTCTCTTCTTCTTCTTCTTCTTCTTCTCTTCTTCTTCGTCATCTTCTTCTTCTTCTTCTTCTTCTTTCTTCTTCTTCTTCTTCTTCTTCTTCTTCTTCTTCTCTTCTTCTTCTTGTTGCTTCTTCACTTTTTCTTCTTCTTTCTTCTTCTTATTCTTGTTTTCTTCTTCTTCTCTACTTCTTCTTCTCTTCTTCTTCGTCATCTTCTTCTCTTCTTCTTGCCTTCTTATCCTTCTTTATCTTCTTCTTCTTCTTCTCCTTCCTCATCTCTCTTGCATCTTCCTTCTTCTTCTGTCTTTCTTCTTCTTCTTCCTCTTTCTTCTTCTTCTTCTTCTTCTTCTCTACCTCTTCTTCTTTTCTATTCCTCTTCCCTTATCTTCTTCCTCTGCTTCTTCATCTTCTTCAAACCGTCTTCTTAGTCTTCTTCTTCCTCTTCTTCTTCTATTTCTTCTTCATCTGCTTCTTCTTCTTCAACTTCTTCTTACTCTTCTTCTTCTCTTACTTCTGCTTCTTTCTTCTTCTACTTCTTCTTCTTCTCCTTCTCCTTCTTCTCCTTCTCTCTTTCCTTCTTCTTCTTCTCCTTCTTCTTTTTCTCCTTCTC
>JAIUJO010000154.1:1241804-1244304 GCA_023846275.1 Vanilla planifolia | reverse complement strand
GAAGAAGAAGAAGAGGAAGAAGAAGAAGTAGAAGAAGTAGAAGAAGCAGAAGAGGAAGAGGAAGTAGAAGAGGAAGAAGAAGAGGGTGAAGAAGAAGAAGAAGAAGTAGTAGTAGAAGAAGAAGCAGATGTAGTAGTAGAACAAGAAGTAGAAGAAGAAGAGGAAGAAGAAGAAGAAGAAGAAGAAGAAAAAGAAGAAGAAGTAGAAGAATAAGAAGAAGAAGAAGAAGAAGTAGAAGGAGAAGAAGAAGAAGCAGAAGAAGTTGAAGGAGAAGGAGAAGGCGAAGGAGAAAGAGAAGGAGGAGGAGGAGGAGACGGAGAAGAAGAAGAAGAAGTAGAGGAAGAAGAAAAAAAAAGATGAAGAAAAAGAAAAAGAAGAGGAAGATGAAGGCGAAGAAGAATAAGAAGAAGAAAAACAAGAAGAAGAATGAGAAGAAAAAGAAAACGAAGAAGAAGAGGAAGAAGAAGAAGTAGAAGAAGAAGAAGAAGAAGAAGAAGAAGATGATGATGATGAAGAAGAAGAAGAAGAAAAAGAAGAAGAAAGAGAAAAAGGAGAAGAAGATGAAGAAGAAGAAGAAGAAAATGAAGAAGTGGAAGGAGAACAACAAGAAGAAGAAGAATAGGAAGAGGGAGAGGGAGAAGAAAAAGAAGAAGAAGAAGAAGAAAAGAAGAAGAAGAAGAAGAAGAAAAAGAAGAAGATAAAGAAGAAGAAGGGCAAGAAGAAGAAGACAAAAAAGAAGAGGAAGAAGAAGGAGAAGAGGCATTAGGAGAAGAAGAAGAAGAAGAAGAAGAAAAAGAAGAAGCGGAAGAAGAAGAAGAAGAAAATGATGAAAAAGAAGAATATGGAGAAGAAGTCAAAGAAGAAGAAGAAGAAGGAGAAGAAGAAGAAGAAGAAGAGGTAGATTATGAAAAAGAAGAACAAGAAGAAGAAGAAGAAGAAGAAGAAGAAGAAGAAGAGGAAGATTATGAAAAAGTAGAACAAGAAGAAGAAGAAGAAGAAGAAGTGACTGATGAGGATGAGGAGGAAGAAGAACAACAAGAAGAAAAAGAAGAAAAGAAGAAGAAGAAGAAGAAGAAGGTGAAGAAGCCATAAAAGAAGAAAAGCTTAAGAAGAAGAAGAAGAAGAGGAAGAAGAAGAAGAAGAAGAAGAAGAATAAGAAGAAGAAAAAGAAGGAGGAGATGATTAAGAAGAAGAAGAAGAAAAGATGATGAAGAAGAACATGCTAAAGGATTTGAAGAAGAAGAAGAGGGAGAAAAAGAAGAACAATAAGAAGAAGAAGAAGAACAAGAATAAAAAGAAGAAGAAAAAGATGAGGAACAATAAAATGTAGAAGAAGAAGAACTAATAATAGTAGTGGTAGCAGTTGTAGAAGAAGAAGAAGAAGAAGATGAGGAAGAAGAAGAAGAAGAAGATGATGAAGAAGAAGAAGAAGCTGAAGAAATAGAACCTAAAAGAAGATGAAGAGGATAAATAGTAAGAAGAAGGAGAAGAAGAGGAAGAAGAGGAAGAAGAAGAATTAGGTGGAGGAGGAGGAGTAGAAAAAGAAGGAGTATAAGAGGCAGAAGAAGAAGAAGAAGAAGAAGAAGGAGAAGAAGCAAAAGAAGAAGAAGAAGAAGAAGAAGAAGAAAAGAAGAAGAAGAAGAAGAAGAAGAAGATGAAGAAGTAGCAAAAGGAGAAGAAGAAATAGAAAAGAAGAAGAAGAAGAAGAAGAAGAAGATGAAGAAGTAGCAATAGGAGAAGAAGAAATAGAAAACAAGAAGAAGATGAAGAAGAAGAAGAAGAAGGAGATGGAGGAGAAGTAGAAGAAGAAGTTGAAGAAGAAGAAGAAGAAGAAGAGGATGAACAAAAAGAAGTAGAAGTAGTAGTAGAAGAAGAAGAAGATGACGAAGAAGAAGAAACAGAAGTCGTAGAAGAAGAAGAAGAAGAAGAAGTAAGAGAAGGAGAAGGAGAAGGATAAAGAGAAGAAAAAGATGAAGAAGTAGAGAAGACGAAAAAGAAATAGAAGAAGAAGAACAAGAAGAAAAAGAAGAAGAAGAACAAGAATAAGAATAGGAGGAAAAAAAAGATGAAGTGAACAAAAAGAGGAAAAGGAAGAAGAAGAAGAAGAAGAAGAAATAAGAACAAGAAGAAGAAAAAGGCGAAGGAGATGAACAATAAGAAAAAGATGTAGTAGAAGTAGAAGAGGAAGAAGAAGAAGAAGAAGAAGAAGAACAAAAAGACAGAGAAGAATAAGAATAAGAAGAAGAAGAATATGATGATGATGATGATGAATATGATGACGATTTTGAAGAATAAGAAGAAAAAGTTTATGAAGAAGAAGAAGATGATGATGATGTTAAAGAAAAAGAAGAAGAAGAAAAAGAAGTAAAAGAAGAGCAAGTGGAAGAAGAACAAGAAGAAAAAGAATATGAAGAAGAAGAAGGAAAAGAGCAAAAAGAAGAAGAAGAAGAAGAAGAAGAAGAAGAAGTGGAAGAAGTAGAGGAAGAAGAACAGGAAGAAC
>JAIUJO010000154.1:1221804-1231804 GCA_023846275.1 Vanilla planifolia | reverse complement strand
AGGTTAAGAAGAAGAGGGAGAAGAAGAAGGACAAGAAGTAAAAAGAAAGAAGAAGAAGAAGATAAGAAAGAAGAAGAAGTGGAAGAGGAGAAAGAAGAAGAAGGAGAAGTAGAAGAAGAAGTAAAAGGAGAAGAAGAAGAAGCTGAAGAAGAAGAAGTAGAAATAGAAGAAGAAGATGAAGTAGAAGATGAAGAAGACGAAGACGAAGAAGAAGAAGAAGAAGAAGAAGAAGATCGATGAAGAAGAAGAAGGATAAGAAGTAGAACAAGTAGAAGAAGAAGAAGAAGATGGAGAAGGAGGAGGAGAAGGAGGTGAAGAAGAAGAAGAAGTAGAAGAAGAATAAGAAGAAGTAGGAGACAACAAAGCAGAAGAACAAGAAGAAGCTTAAGATGAAGAAGAGAAAGAAGAAGAAGAAGAAGAAGACTAAAAATTAGAAGAAGAAGAAAGAGGAGAAGAAGAAGATGAAAAGGAAAAAGAAGAAAAAGAAGAAGAAGAAGTAGAAGAAGAAGAAGAAGAAGAAGAAAGAGAAGAAGAAGAACAAGGAGGAGACGAAGATGAAGAAGAAGCAGAAGATTAAGAAGAATAGGAAGAAGAAGGAGAAGAGCAAGAAGAAGAGGAAGAAGAAGAAAAAGTTGAACAAGAGGAAGAAGAGGAAGAAGAAGAAGCGGAAGAAGATGATAAAGTAGAAGAAAAAGAAAAAGTAGTAGAACAACGAGAAGAAGAAAAAGAAGAAGAAGAAAAAGAAAAAGAAAAAGAAGAGGAAGAGGAAGAACAAGAAGAAGAAGAAGAATAGGAAGAAGAAGAAGAAGAAGAAGAAGAAAACAAAAAAGAAGAGAAAAAGTGGAAGAAGAAGAAGAAGTAGTATTAAAAGAAGAACAAGTCGAAGCCAAACAAGAAGAAGAAGAAGAAGAAGAAATTAAAGGGGAAGAAGAAGAAGAAGAGGCAGAAAAAGAGAAGAAGATGAAGAAAAAGAGGAAAAAGGAGAAGAAGAATAAGAAGATGTAGAAGAAGAAGAAGGAGAAGAAGAAGAAGAAGAAGTTGAAGAAGAACAAGAAGACGAAGAAGAACAAGAAGAAGAAGAAGATGATGATGATGAAAAAAATGAAGAAGAAGAAGAAAAATGGAAGAGGAAGAAAAAGAAGAAGAACTAGAAGGAAAAGTGGAAGAGGAGGAGGAAGAAGAAGAAGAAGAAGAAGAAGAAGAGGAAGAAGAAGAAAAAGAAGAAGAAGAAGAAGAAGCACAAGAAGATGAAGAAAAAAATTGAAAAGAAGAAGAAGATAAAGAAGAAGAAGAAGTAGTAGAAGAAGAAGAAGAGAAAGAAGAAGAAGAAGAAGAAGAAGAAGAAGAAGAAGAAGTAGGAGAAGTAGAAGAACAAGAAGAGGAGGAAGAAGAAGAAGTAGAAGAAATAGAAGAAGAAGAAGTAGAAGAAGAAATAGAAGAAGAAGAAGAAGAAGAAGAAAAAGAAGAAGAAGAAGATGAAGAAGACCAAGTAGTTGAAGAGGAAGAAGAAGAAGGGGAAGAAGAAAAAGAAGAAGATGAAAAAGAAGAATAGGAAGAACAAGAAGAGGAAAAAGAATAAGAAAAAGAAGAAGAAGAAGAAAGAGAAGAAGAGGAGGAGGAGGAGGAAGAAGAAGAACAAGAAGAAGAAGAAGATTAAAAAGAAGAAGAGGAAGAATCTGAAGTAGATGAAGAAGAAGAAGAGTAAGAATAAGAAGAAGAGGAAGAGGAAGAAAAAGAAGAAGAAGAAGGGGAAAATTAGGAGGAAGATGAAGTAGAAGAAGAAGAAAGCAAACAAGAAGAGCAATAAGAAGAAGAAGGAGGAAAGTTAGAAGGGTAAGGAAAAAGAAGAAGAAGAAGAAGAAAAAGAAATAGAAGAAGGGAAAGAAGAAGAAGAAGAAGAAGAAGAAGAAGAAGACGATGATGATGATGATGAAGTTTAAAAAGGAGAAGGAGAAGAAGAAGAAGAAGAAGAAGAAGAGGAAAAAAATAGGAGAAGAAGAAAAAGAAGAATAAGAAGAGGAAGAAGAAAAAGAAGAAGAGGAAGACGAAGAAGAAGAAGAAGCAGAAAAAGAAGAAGAAGAAGAAGATGATGAAGAAGAACAAGAAGAAGGAGGAGGAGGAGAAGAAGAAGAAGAAGAAGAAAAAGAAGAGAAAAAGAAGAAGAAGAAGAAGAAGAAGAAAAAGAAGAGCAAAAGAAGAAGAAGAAGACGAAGAAAACAACAAGAAGAACAAGAAGAAGAAAAAGAAAGAGAAGAAAAGGAACAAGAAGAAGAAGAAGAAGAAGAAGAACAGGAAGAAGAAGAAGAAGAAGAAAAATAAGAAGATGAAGAAGAAGAAGAAGAAGAAGAAACAAAGAAGAAGGAGAAGAAGAAGAAAAAGAAGAAGATGATGATGAAGAAGCTGAAGAAGAAGAAGAAGATGAAGCTGAAGAAGAAGAAGGAAAAGAAGAACAAGAAGAAGATGTAGTTGAAGAAGAAGAGGAAGAAGAAGAAGAAGAAGAAAAAGTTGAAGAAGAAGCTAGAGAAAGAAGCGCGCATTCGCGCTACCAGAGAGCGCATAGAGGGTGCCGGACTGACCCGGGGCCCCCTCTGGGGATCTGAAGAAGAGAAAGAAGAAGTAGAAGAAAAGGAAGGAGAAGAAGAAGAAGGAGGAGGAGGAGGAGAATAAGATGAATAAAAAGGGGACGAAGAACAAGAGCAAGAAGAAGAAGAAGAAGAAGAAAAAGAACAAGAAGAATTATTAATAGTAGCAATAGTAGTAGAAGAGAAAGGAGAAGAAGAAAAAGAGGAATAATAATAATAAGAAAAGAAGAAGAAAAACAGGAAGAGGAAGAAGAAGAAAAAGAAGAAGATGAAGAAGAGGAATCTGAAGAAGTAGATGAAGAAGACGAAGAAGAGGAAGATGAAGAAGAAGAAGTAAAGGAAGAACAACAACAACAAGAAGAAGAAGAAAAAGAATAAGGAGAAGAAGAAGAAGCAGAAGAAAAAGAAGTGGAAGAAGAATAAAGAAGAAGAAGAAGCGAAGAAGAAGAAATTGAAGAAGAGGAAATTGAAGAAGAAGGGCAACAAAAAGAAGAAGAAGAGGAAGAAGAAGAGTAAGAAAGAGAAGAAGAAGAAGAAGAAGAAGAAGAAGAAGAAGATGATGAAGAAGAACAAGAAGAAGAAGAAGAAGAAGAAGACAAAGAAGAAGAAGAAGAAGAAGAAGAAGATTATGAAGAACAAAAAAGAATAAAAGAAGAAGAAGAAGAAGTAGTAGAAGAAGAAGAAGAAGGAGAGGAAGTAGAAGATGAAGAAGAGGAAGAAGAACAAGAAAAAAGTGGAAAGAGAAGAAGGAGAAGGAGAAGTAGGAGGAGGAGGAGAAGAAGAAGAAGAAGAAAAAAAAAGAAGTAGATGATGAAGAAGAAGAAGAAGAAGAGGAAGAAGAAAAGGAAGAAGATGAAGAAAACGAAAAAGAAGAGGAAGACAAAAACGAAGAAGAAGAAGAAGAAGAAAAAAAAGAAGAAGAAGAAGTAGAAGAGAAAGAAGACGAAGAAGAAGAAGAAGTAGTAGAAGAAGAACAAGATGATGAAGAAGAAGAAGATGAAGAAGTAGTAGTAGAAGAAGAAGAAAGAGATGAAGGTGAAGAAGAAGAAGTAGAGGAAGAGGAAGAAGAAAAAGAAGAAGTGAAAAAAGAAAAACAAGAAGAAGAAGGATAAGAAAAGGAAGAAGGAGAAGAAGAAGAAGAAGAAGAAGAAGAATCAGAGGAAGAAGAAGAAGAAGTAGAAGAAGGAGAATAGGAAGTAGGAGAATTAGAAGAAGCTGACGAAGAAAAAGAAGTAGAAGAAGAAGAAAAGAAAGAAGAAGAAGAAGAATATGCAGAAGAAGAAGACAAATAGGAACAAGAAGAAGAAGAATAAGGTGATGAAGAAGAAGAAAAGGATGATGATGAAAAAGATGAGCAAGAAGAAGAAGAAGAAGAAAAATAACAAGAAGAAGAAGTAGAATATGAAGTAGAAGAAGAAGAAGAAGAAGAAGAGGAAGATGAAGAAGAATACAAAAAAGCGATGAAGATGTGGGAGAAGAAGAAAAACAAAGAAGAATAAGATGAAAAAGAAGAAGAAGAAGATGATGATGAAGAAGAAGATGAAGAAGAATACAAAAAAGCAGAAGAAGAAGAAGAAGAAGAAGAAGAAGAAGAAGAAGAAGCTAAAGAATATGAAGAAGAAGAAGAATAAGAAGAACAAGAAGAAGAAGAAGTAGAAGAAAAGGAAGAAGAAGAGGAGGAGCAAAAAAAAGATGAACCAGAAGAAGAAGAAGAAGAAGAAGAAGATGAAGAAGAAGCAAAAGAAGAAGAAGAAGGAGAAGAAGAAAGGAAGAAGAAGAAGAAGAAAAAGAAGAAGAAGAAGTTGAAGAAGTTGTTGAAGAAGAAGAAGTAGAAAAGAAGAAGAAGCAGAAGAAGAAGAAGAAGAAGAAGAAGGATAAGAATAAGTAGTAAAGGAAGAAGAAGAAGTTGAGGAAGAAGAAGAAGAAGAAGAAGAGGAGGAGAAGGAGGAGGAGGAAGAATTAGAAGATGAAGAAGAAGAAAAAGAAGAAGAAGAAGAAGGAGAAGAAGAAAGAGAAGGAGAAAGAGAAGAAGAAGAAAAAAAATAAGAAGACAAAGAAGAATAAGTAGAAGAAGAAGAAGATGTAGAAGAAGAATAAGAGGAAGAGGAAAGAGATGAAGATGAAGAAAAAGGAGAGGAAGAGGAAAGCGAAGAAGAAGAACAAGAAGAAAAAAAGCTAAAGAAGAAGAAGAAGAAGAAGAAAAGGAAGGAGAGGAAGTGGTAGAAGAAAAAGAAGCGGAAGAAGTAGAAGAATAAAAAGACAGAAAAGAAGATGTTGAAGAAGAAGAAGAAGAAGATGATGATGATGATGGATATGATGATGATGTTGAAAAGGAAGAAGAAGAAGAAGTACAAGAAGAACAAAAGAAAGATGAAGAAGAAGAAAAAGAATATAAAGAACAAGGAGAAGAGGAAGAGGAAGAAGATGAAGAAGAAGAAGAAGAAGAAGTGGAAGAAGTAAAAGAAGAAGTAAAAGAAGAAGAAGAAGAAGATCTAGAAGAAGAAGAAAAGAACAAGAAAAAGAATAGGAAGAAGAAGATGAAGAAGAAGAAGAAGAAGAAGATGAAGATGAAATAGAAGAAGAAGAAGAAGTAGAAGAAAAAGAAGAAGAAGAAAAAGAAAAGGAGGTGAAGAAGAAGAAGAAGACAAAGAAGAAGAAGAAGAAGAAGAAGAAAAATGTAAAGATGGAGAAGAAGAAGGAGAAGAAGACGAAGAAGAAGAACAAGAAGAAGAAGAAGAAGAAGAGGAAGAAGAAGAAGAAGAAGAAGAAGAAGAAGAAAGAAGAAAAAGAAGAAGAAAAAGAATATTAAGTAGTAGAAGAAGAAGAAGATAAAGAAGAAGGTCAAGAAGAAGAAAAAGAAGAAGAAGAAGAAGAAGCACTAGCAGAAGAAGTCGAAGAAGAACAAGAAGTAGAGGACGAAAAAGATGAAGAAGAAGAAGTACAAGAAGTACAAGAAGAAGAAAAAGTGGA
The DNA here is from genome assembly GCA_023846275.1 of Vanilla planifolia. NCBI lineage: Eukaryota > Viridiplantae > Streptophyta > Magnoliopsida > Asparagales > Orchidaceae > Vanilla > Vanilla planifolia. The sequence goes on along the minus strand of JAIUJO010000154.1, from coordinate 1,226,252 downwards.
AAAAGATGCAGAAGGACAAGAAGAAGAAGAAGAAGTCAATGATGATGATGATGATGATGATGAAGTTGAAGAAGAAGAAGAATCTGAAGAAAAAGAAAAGAAGAAAAAGAAAAAGAAGAAGAAAAAGAAGTAGAAGAAGAAGAAGAAGATGAAGAAGAAGCTGAAGAAGAATAAGAAGGCAAAGAAAAATAAGAAGGAGAAGAACAAAAAGAAGAAGAATAAGATGAAGAAGAAGAAGAAGAAGAAGAAGAAGAACAAGAAAAAAAGGAAGAAGAAGAAGAAAAAGAAGAAGAAGAAGGAAGGGAAGAAGAAGAAGAACGAGAAGAAGAAGAAGAAGAAGAAGAAGATGAGGTCGAAGAAGAAGAAGAAGAAGAAGAAGAAGAAGATGAAGATGATGAAGAGAAGGAAGAATAAGAAGAAGAAGAAGAAGAAGAAGAAGAAGAAGAAAAAGTTGAAGAAGAAGAAGAAGAAGTAGAAGAAGAAGAATAAGAGATATACGAAGAAGATGAACAAGAAGAAAATGAAGAAGAAGAAGAAGAAAAGAACAAGAAGAAGAAGATATAAATGAAGAATAAGGAAATGATGAAGAAGAAGAATAAGAAGAAGAAAAATAAGGAGAAGATGAAGTAGAAGAAGAATAATAAAAAGAGAGAGAACAAAAAGAAGAAAATGAAGATAAAGAAGAAGTGGAAGATGAAGTACAAGAAGAAGAAGAAGAAGAAGAAAAGAGGAAGTAGAAGATTAAGAAAAAGAGGATGGAGAAGAAGAAGAAGAAGAAGACGAGGAAGAAGAAGAATAAGAAAAGAAGAAGAAGAAGAAGCAGAAGAAAAAGTAGAAGAACCTGAAGAAGAAGAAGAAGAAGAAGAAGAAGATGAAGAAGTAGAAGGAGTCGAAAAAGAAGAAGAAGATGAAGAAGGAGCAAAAAAGAAAGAAGAAGAAGAAGAAGAAGAAGAAGAGGAAGGAAAAGAAGAAGGAAAAGGAGAAGGATAAGGAGAAGGATAAGAAGAAGAAGAAGAAGAGGAAGAAAAAGAAGAAGATGAAAAAGAAGGAGAGGAAGAAGAAGAAGGAGAAGAAGATGAGGAAAATGAAGAAGAAGAGGAAGTTGATGAAGAAGAAGAATAAAAAAATAAGGAGAAGAATAAGAAGAAAAGGAAGAAGCTGAAGAAGAAAAAGAAGAAGAAGAAGAAGAAGAAGAAGAAGAAGAAGTAGAAAAAGAAGAAGATGAAGAAGAAAATCAAGAAGAAGATGAAGAAGAAGAATAAGAAGAAGAACAAGATGAAGAAGAAGAAGAACAAGATGATGAAGAAGAAGAAGAAGAAGCAGAAGAAGAGAAGAAGAAGAAGACGAGGTTGAAAAAGAAGAAGTAGAAGATGAAGAAGAAGAAGAAGAAGTAGTAGAAGGAAAAGAAGAAGAAGAAGATGAAGAAGAAGATGAAGAAGAAGTAGTAGTAGTAGTAGAAGACGAAGAATTGCAAGAACAAGAAGAAGAAGAAGTAGAAGAAGAAGAACGAGCTAAAGAAGTAGAAGTACAAGAACAAGAAGAACGAGCTGAAGAAGAAGAAGAACAAGAAGAAGAAGAAGAAGAAGCAGAATTAGAAGAAGAAGAAGAAGAAGAAGAAGACTAACAAGTATAGGAAGAAGATGAAGCAGGAGAATAAGAAAAAGAAAAGGAAGAAGAAGAAGAAGAAGAAGGAAAGGAAGAAGAAGGAGAAGGAGAAGGAGAAGAAAAAGAAGAAGAAGAAGCAGAAGAATAAGATGAAAAGAGGGAGAAGAAGAAGATGATGAAGAAGAAGAAGTAGAAGACAAAGAAGCCTAACAAGAAGAAGAAGTTCACGAAGAACAATTGGAAGAAGAAGAAGAAGGTGATGTAGAAGAAGCAGAAGAAGAAGAAGTTGAAGACGAAGAAGATGAAGAAGAAGAAGAAGTGGAAGATGAAGAGTAAGAAGAAGAAGAAGAAGAAGAAGAAGAAGAAGAAGAAGAAATAAAAGAAGAAGAAGAAGAAGAAAAGGTAAGAGAAGAAGAAGAAGTAGAGGGAGTAGAAGATTAAGAAGAAGAAGTAGAAGAAGAAAAATATGATGAAGAAGAACAAGACGAGGAAGAACAACAAGGAGAAAAAGAAGAAGAAGAAAAAGAAGAAGAAGAAGAAAAACAAGAAGGCGAAGAAAGAGAAGGTGAAGAAGAAGAAGAAGAAGAAGAAGAAGAGGAAGAAGAAGAAGAAGACAAGATAAATAAGAAGAAGAAGATTAAGAAGTAGAAGAAGAAGTAGTGGTAGAAGAAGAAGAAGAAGAAGTAGAAGAAGAGGAAGAAGAAGAAGAAGAAGATGAAGAAGAAGAAGAAGAAGAAGAAAGAGAAGTTGAAGAAGAACAAGCTAAAGAACAAGAAGAAGAAGAAGATGCCGAAGTAGAAGTAGAAGAAGTACAAGAAGAAAACTGATGAAGAAGACAAATAAAAACAATAACAACAAGAAGAAAGAGCAGAAGAAGAAGAAGAAGAAGAAGAAGAAGAAGAAGAACAAGGAGAAGGAGAAAGCGAAGAACAAGATGATGATGAAGAAGAAGAAGAATAAGTAATAGAAGAAAAAATGTAAAAGCTAAACAAGAAGAAGAAGCTTATATTAGGAAGAGAAAGAACAAGAAGTGGAAGAAGAAGAATAAGAAGAAGGATGAAAAGAAGGAAGAGGTGGAGCAGAAGAAGAAGAGGACAAAGAAGAAGAAGAAGAAATAAAAAAAGAAGTTCCAATAGTAATAGAAGAAGAAGAAGAAGAAAAAGTAGAAGAAGGAGAAGAAGAAGGAGAAGTGGAAGGAGAAGAAGTACAAGAATAATAATAATAATAACAATAAGAAGAAGATTAAGTAGGTGATTAACAAGAAGAGGAAGAAGATGGTGTAGAAGGAGAAGAAGTAGAAGAAGAAGAACAAGAAGTGGATGAGGAAGAAAAAGAAGAACAAGTGGTAGAAGAAGAAGAAGTAGTAGTAGTAGAAGAAGAATAAGAAGAAAAAGAAAATGGAGAAGAATAAGAAGAAGAAAAAGAAGTAGAAGAAGAAGAAGAAGAAGAAGAAGAAGAAGTTGAAGAGAAATAAGAAGAAGATGAAGAAGAATAGGAAGAAGTAGAACAAGAAGAAGATGAGGAAGAGGAAGAAGAAGAAGAAGAAAAAGAAGAAGAAGAAGAAGATGAAAATGAAGAGGAAGAAGAAGAAGAAGAAGAAGAGGAAGACAAAGGAGTTGAAGAAGAAGAACAAGTGGAATTAGAAGAAGAAGAGGAAGAACAAGAAGAAGAAGGAGAACAAGAAGAAGAAGATGAAGAAGAACAAGAGCAAGAAGAAGAAGAAGAAGGGGAACAATAATAATAAGAATAGAAGAAGAAGAAGAGGAAGAGGTAGAAGAAGAAGAAGAAAAAGAAGTACAAGAAGTTGAAGAAGCACAAGAAGAAGAAGCTAAAAAAGATGAAGAAGAGGAAGATGAAGAAGAAAAGGAAGAAGAAGAAGAAGAAGACGAAGAAGATCAAGAAAAACAAGTAGGAGGAGAAGAAAAAGAAGAAGAAAAAGAAGGAGAAGAAGAAGAAAAATAAGAAGAAGAAGAAGAAGAAGAAGAAGAATAAAAGAAAAAGAAGGAGAAGAAGAAGAAGAAGAAGGAGAAGAAGAAGTTGAAGAAGAAGAAGAGGAAGAAGAAGAAGATGAAGAAGTAGAAGAAGAAGAAGTAGAAGAAGATGAAGAAGATGCAGAAGAAGAAGATGACAAAGAACAAGAAGAAGAAGAAGATGATGATGATGATGATGATGAAGAAGAAGAATAAGAAGAAGAAAAAGGAGCAGGAGAAGAAGAAGAAGAAGAAGAAGAAAAAGAAGTAGAAGAAGTGGAAGAAGAAGAAGAAGAAGAAAAAGAAGAAGAAGAAGAAGAAGTAGAAGGAGAGGGAGAAGGAGAAAGAGAAGGAGGAGAGGAGGAGGAGGAGAAGAAGAAGAAGAAGTAGAAGTAGAGGAAGAAGAAAAAGCAGAAGATGAAGAAAAAGAAAAAGAAGAGGGCGATGAAGACGAAGGAGGAGAAGAAGAAGAAGAAGAAGAAGATGAAGAAATAGAAGAAGAAGAACAAGAAGAAGAAGCAGGAAGAATAATATGATGATGATGATGATGAAGAAGAAGAAGAAAGAGAGGAAGGAGGAGAAGAAGAAGAAAAGAAAATGTGAAAGAAGAACATCAAGAAGAAGAAGAATAAGAAGTGGAAGAGGGAGAAGAAGAAGAAGAAGAGGAAAAAGAAGAAGAAGAAGAAAAGAAGAAGAAGAGGAAGAAGAAGAAGAAGATGAAGAAGAGGGAGAAGAGGAAGTAGGAGAATAAGAAGAAGAAGAAGAGGAAGAATAAGAAGGATAAGATGAAGAAGAAGTATACGTAGATGAAGAAGAAAAAGAAGAAGAAGAAGAAGAATAAGATGAAGAAGAATAAGAAGATAAAGATGATGA
>JAIUJO010000154.1:1194304-1206804 GCA_023846275.1 Vanilla planifolia | reverse complement strand
AAGAAGAAGAAGAAGAAAAAGAAGATGAACAAGAAGAAGTAGAGGTAGTAGAAGTGGAAGAAGTTGAAGTAGAAGACGAAGAAGAAAAGATGTAGAAGAAGAAGGAAAAGAAACAAAAGAAGAAGATATAGAAGAAGAAGAAGAAGCACGAGAAGATGAAGAAGAAGAAGAAGCACGAGAAGATGAAGAAGAAGAAGTAAAAGAAGAAGAAGAGGAAGAAGCAGGAGAATAAGACAAAGAAAGAGAAGAAGAAGAAGAAGGATAAGTAGAAGAAGATGAAGATGATGATGATGAAGAAAAAGAAGAAGAAGAGGAAGAGGAAGAAAAGTAAGAAGAAGAAGAATTAGAAGAAGTAAAAGAAGAAGAAGACGAATGTTGAGAAGAAGAAGAACAAGCCAAAGAAGAAGAAGAAGAAGAAGAAGAAGAAGGAGAAGAAGAAGAAGAAGAAGTAGTAGAAGAAGAGGATGAAGAAGAAGAAGAAGTAGAACATGAACAAGAAGAAGAAGAAGAAGCAAAAGAAGAGGATGAAGAAGAATAAGAAGAAGCAAAAGAGGAAGACAAAGAAGAAGAATAGGAAGAAGAAGAAAAAGAAATAGAAGAAGTAAAAGAAGAAGAAGAAGAAGAGGAAGAGAAAGAAGAAGAAGATGAAAAAGAAGAAGTAGAAAAAGAAGAAGTAGAAAAAGAATAGGAAGAAGAAGAAGAAGAAGATGAAGAAGAAGAAGAAGAAGTAGAAGTTTTAGTAGTAGTAGTAGTAGAAGAAGAAGAAGAAGTAGAAAAAGAAACTAAAGAGGATGAAGAAAAAGTAAAAGAAGTAGCAGAAGAAGTAGAAGTAGAAGAAGAAGAAGAAAGAAAAGGTGAAGAAGAAGAAGACAAACAAGAAGTAGAAGAAAGAGGAGAAGAAGAAGAAGGAGAAGAAGAAGGAGAAGAAGAAGAAGAAGAAGAAGAAGAAAAAGAGGCAAAAAAAGGAGACGAGATAGAAGAAGAAGCAGAAGAAGAAGAAGAAGAAGAAGAAGAAGAAGAAAATGATGACGACGAAGATGAAGAAGAAGAATAAGAAGAAGAAGATCATGATGATGAAGATGAACAAGAAGTAGAAGATGGTGAGAAAGTGGAAGAAGAAGAAGAAGTAGAAGAAGAAGAAGTAGTGGAAGAAGAAGTAGAAGTAGTAGAAGAAGAAGTAGGAGAAGAAGAAGAAGCTGAAAAAGAAGAAGGATGAGAAGAAGAAGTTAAAGAACTTGAAAAAAAATAGAAGCAGAAGAAGAAGAAGATGAAAATGAAGAGGAAGAAGTAGAAAAAGAAGAAGTAGAAGAAGAAGAAGAAGAAGTAGGAGAAGAAGTTGAACAAGCTGAAAAAGAAGAAGAAGAAGAAGCAAAAGAAGAAGAAGAAGAAGAAGAAGAAGAACATGAAGAAGAAGAATAAGAAGAAGAATAAGAAGAAGAAGAAGAGGACGCAGTAGTAGAAGACGAAGAAGAATAAGTAAAAGAAGAAGTAGAAGAAAAAGAAGAAGAAGACAAAGAAGTTGCAGAAAAATTTTAAGAAGATGAAGAAGAAGAAGAAGAAGAGGATGTAGAAGAAGTAGAAGAAGAAGAAGAGGAAGAAGAAGAAGAAGAAGAAGAAGAAGAAGTAGAAGTAGAAGAAGAAAAAGAAGAAGAAGAAGAAGAAGAAGAAGAAGGAGAGGAAGAAGGAGAAGAAGAGGAAGAAGAAGTTGAAGAAGAAGAGGAAGAAGAAGAAGAAGAGGAAGAAGTAGAATACATAGAAGAAGGGAAAGAAGTACAAAAAGAAGAAAAAGAGGTCGACGAAGTAGAAGAAGAAGAAGAAGAAGATGAAGAAAAAGAAGGAGGAGGAGGAGGAGAAGAAGAAGAAGAAGAAGAAAAAGAAGAATAAGAGGAAGCTAAACAAGAAGAAGAAGGAAAAGTAGATGAAACAAATGAAGATGAGGAAGCTAAAAAAGAAGAAGTAGAAGAAGAAGAAGGAGAAGAAGAAGAAGGAGAAGTTGAAGAAGTAAGAGGAGAAGATTAAGAAGAAGAAGAAGAAGAAGAAGAGGAAGAAGAAGTAGAAGAAGAACAAGAACAAGGATTTGAAGAAGAAAATGATGATGATGATGATGAAGAAAAAGAAGAAGAAGAATAAGAAGAAGAAGACAAAGTTGAAGAAGTAGAAGAAGAAGAAGAAGGGGAAGATGTAGAAGAAGAAGAGAAAACAAAGAAGAAAAAAAAGTAGAAGAACAAGAAGAAGAGAAGAAGAAGAAGAGGATGATGAAGAAGAAGAAGAGGAGGAAGAAGAAGAAGAAGAAGTGGAAGAAGTTGAAGAAGAAGAACTAGTAGTAGTAGAAGAAGAAGAAGAAGAAGAAGAAGAAGAAAAAGAGAAAAAAGTTTTATTGAGTAGAAGAAGAAGTAGAGGAAGCAGAAGTGGAAGAAGTAGAAGTAGAAGACGAAGAAGAAAAAGATGTAGAAGAAGAAAAAGAAACAGAAGAAGAAGATAAAGAAGAAGAAGAAAAAGAATGAGAAGATGAAAAGGAGGAAGAAGCAAAGGAAAAAGACAAAGCAAGAGAAGAAGTGGAAGAAGAAGAAGAAAAAGAAAAAGGATAAGAAGAAGAAGAAGAAAAAGAAGACGATGATGATAAAGAAGAAAAAGAAGATGAAAAGCAAGAGGCAGAAAAGTTAGAAGAAGAAGTAGAAGAAGAAGTAAAAGGAGAAGAAGGAGAAGATCGACAAGAACAAGAACAAGCTAAAGCAGAAGAAGAAGAAGAAGAAGAAGAAGAAGGAGAAAAAGAAGAAGCGAAAGGAGAAGAAGAAGAAGAAGAAGAAGAAGATGACGAAGAAGAAGGGGAAGAAGAAAAGGAAGAAGTAGAAGACAAAGTTGAGGAAGAAGAAGAAGAAGAAGAAGATGTAGAAGAAGAAGAAAACGAAGAAGAAAAAAAAGTAGAAGAAGAAGAATAATAAGACGACGAAGAAGAAGAAGAAGAAGAAGAAGAAGAAGAAATGGAAGAAGAAGAAGAAGAAGAAGAAGAAGAAAAAGAAGACGAACAAGAAGAAGTAGAGGTAGTAGAAGTGGAAGAAGTTGAAGTAGAAGATGAAGAAGAAAAGATGTAGAAGAAGAAGGAAAAGAAACAAAAGAAGAAGATATAGAAGAAGAAGAAGAAGAACCACGAGAAGATGAAGAAGATGAAGTAAAAGAAGAAGATGAGAAAGAAGCAGGAGAATAGGACAAAGAAAGAGAAGAAGAAGAAAAAGAAGAAGAAGAAGAAGAAGAAGAAGAATATGATGAAGATGATGATGATGATGATGATGATGAAGAAGAAAAAGAAAAGGAAGAGGAAGAGGAAGAGGAAGAAAAGTAAGAAGAAGGAGTAGAAGAAGAAGAAGAAGGAGAACAAGAACAAGAAGAAGAAGAAGAAGCAAAAGAAGAGGATGAAGAAGAATAAGAAGAAGAAGATATAGAAGAAGAAGATATAGAAGAACAAGTAAAAGAGGACGAAGAAGAAGAATAGGAAGAAAAAGAAAAAGAAATAGAAGTAAAAGAAGAAGAAGAAGAAAAAGAAGAAGAAGAAGAGGAAGAGGAAGAAGAAGAAGACGAAAAAGAAGAATTAGAAGAAGTATAAGAAGAAGAAAAAGTAGTAGAAAAAGAATAGGAAGAAGAAGAAGAAGATGAAGAAGAAGAAGAAGAAGAAGAAGAAGAAGAAGAAGTTGAAGAAGAAGTAGAACTTGTAGTTGTAGTAGTAGTAGTAGAAGAAGAAGAAGAAGAAGAAGAAGAAAAAGAAACTAAAGAAGATGAAGAAAGAGTAAAAGAAGTAGCAGAAAAAGTAGAAGTAGTAGAAGAAGAAGAAAGAAAAGTTGAAGAAGAAGAAGACAAACAAGAAGTAGAAGGAAGAGGAGAAGAAGAAGAAGGAGAAGAATAAGAAAAAGAAGAAGAATAAGAAAAAGAAGAAGAAAAAGAAGCAAAAAAAGAAGATGAGATAGAAGAAGCAGAAGAAGAAGAAGAAGAAGAAGGTGAAAAGTAGAAGAAGAAGAAAAAAAAGATGAAGATGAAGATGAAGAAGAAGAAGAATAAGAACAAGAAGATCATGACGATAAAGATGAAGAAGAAAAAGAAGAAGAAGAAGAAGTAGAAGTAGTAGAAGAAGTAGGAGAAGAAGAAGAAGCTGAAAAAAAAGAAGTATGAGAAGCAGAAGTTGAAGAACATGAAGAAAAAATAGAAGCAGAAGTATAAGATGATGAAAATGAAGAAGAAGTAGAAAAAGAAGAAGTAGAAGAAGAAGAAGAAGAAGAAGTAGGAGAAGAAGATGAACAAGCTGAAGAAGAAGAAGAAGAAGATGAAACGAAAGAAGAAGAAGAAGAAGAAGAAGAACATGAAGAAGAAGAATAAAAGAAGAACAAGAAGAAGAAGTAGAGGAAGCAGTAATAGAAGACGATGAAGAATAAGTAAAAGAAGAAGTAGAAGAAGAAGAAGAAGAAGAATAAGAAGAAGACGAAGAAGTTGCAGAAGAAGATTAAGAAGAAGGAGAAGAAGAAGAAGAAGAAGAGGATGTAGAAGAAGTAGAAGAACAAGAAGAGGAGGAGGAAGAAGAAGAAGAAGAAGTAGAAGTAGAAGAAGAAAAAGAAGAAGAAGAAGAAGAAGAAGAAGAAGAAGAAGAAGATGAAGAAGAAGAAGAAGAAGAAGAAGGCGTAGAAGAAGTAGAAGAAGAAGAAGAAGAGAAAGAAGTAGAATAAGAGAAAAAATGGGAAGAAGTACAAAAAGAAGAAGAAGAAGGCGATGAAGAAGAAGTGGAAGAAGAAGAAAAAGAAGAAAAAGAGGAAGAAGAAGAAGAAAAGGAGGAGGAAGACGAAGAAGAAGAATAAGAAGAACGAGAAGAATAAGAAGAAGAAGTATATGAAGTAGAAGAAGAGGAAGAAGAAGAAGAACAAGAAGAACAAGAAGAAGAGGAGGAAGAAGAAGGAGAAGAAGGGTAAAAATAGGAGTATGAAGAAGGAGAAGAAGTAGACGAAGTTGAAGAAGAAGAAGAAGAAGAAGAAGTGGTAGTAGAAGGAGAAAAAAGAAGAAGAAGAACAAGAACAAGAACAAGAAAAAGAAGAGGAAGAAGGAGAACAAGAAGAACAAGAAAAAGGAGTAGAAGAAGCAGAAGAAGTAGAAGAAAAAGAAGAAGTATTAGAAGAAGAAGAAAAAAAAAGATGATGAAGGAGATGAATAGGAAAAAAAGAAGGATAAGAAGAAGAAGAAGAAGAAGAAGAAGAAAAAGAAGAAGTAAAAGAAGAAGAAGATGTTGAAGAAGAAGAAGAAGAGGACGATGATGAAGAAAAAGAAGAAGAAGAAGAAGAAAAAGAAGAAGAAGTGGAAGAAAAAGAAGAGAAAGAAGAAGAAGAAGAAGAAGAAGACAAAGTTGAAGTAGAAGAAGAAGAAGATGATGATGAAGAAGAAGAAGAAAATGAAGAAGAAGAAAAAGTAAAAGAAGATGATGAAGAAAAAGAAGAAGAAGAGGATGAAGAAGAAGAAGAAGAAAAAGAAGGAGAAGAAGAGGTGGAAGAAGTTGAAGAAGAAGAAGTAGTAGTAGTTGTAGAAGAAGAAGAAGAAGAAGAAGAAGAAAAAGAAGATGAACAAGAAGAAGATGTAGAGGAAATATAAGTCGAAGAAGTAGAAGAAAAAGTTATGGAAGAAGGAGAAAAAGAAAAAGAAGAAGATGATAAAGAAGAAGAAGAAGAACGAGAAGATGAGGAAGAAGAAGAAGAAGAAGAAGAAGATGAAGAAGTAGTAGAAGAAGAAGAAGAGGAAGAAGTAGAAGAAGAAGACAAAGCAAGAGAAGAAGCAAAAGAAGAAGAAGAAAAAGAAGAAGGATAAGAAGAAGAAGAAGAAGAAGATGATGATGATGAAGAAGAAGAAATAGAAGAAGAACATGAAGCAGAAGAAAAGTAAGAAGAAGAATAAGAAGAAGAAGTACTATAAGAAGAAGAAGAAGAAGAACAAGGAAAAGAAGAAGAAGAAGAAGAAGGAGAAAGAGAAGATGAAGAAGAAGAACAAGAAGAAGAAGAAGAAGAAGCAAAAGGAGAAGTAGAAGAGTAAGAAGTAGAAGCAGTAGAAGAAGAAGTAAAAGAGGAGGAAGAAGAAGAAGAATAGAAAAAAGAAGAAGAAGAAGAAGTAGAACAAGTAGCAGAAGAAGAAGAAGAAAAAGAGGATAAAAAAGAAGAAGAAGAAGAAGTAGAAGAAGAAGAAGTAAAAGAAGAAGAACATAAAGAAGAAGAAGAAGAAAAAGAAGGAGAAGGAGAAGGAGAAGAAGAAGGAAATGGAGAAGAAGAAGAAGAAGATGAGGAAAAAGAAGAAGGAGAAGAAGAAGAAGCAAATAAAGAAGAAGAGGAAGCTGAGGATGAAGAAGAAGAAGAAGAAGAAGAAGAAGAAGAAGAAGGAGAAGAAGAGGAAGAGGAGGAAGAATAAGGAAAAGAAGATGAATAAGCATAAGAAGAAGAAAAAGAAGAAGAAGATGATGATGAAGAAGGAGAAGGAGAAAAAAAAATATGTAGAAGAAGAAGAAGTAGCATATGAAGAAGACGAAGAACAAGGAGATGAAGAAGAAGAAGAAGAAGAAGAGGAAGAAGAAGAAGATGATGATGATGATGAGAATGAAGAAGAAGAAGAAGAAGATGAAGATGAAGATGAAGATGAAGAAAAAGAAGAAGAAGAAAAGGAAGAAGAAGAAGAAGAAGAAGATGAAGATGAACTTGAAGAAGAAGAAGAAGAAGAAGAAGAATTAGAAGAAGAAGAATTTGAAGAAGAGGAAGAAGACAAAGAAGATGAAGAAGAAGATGAAGAAGAAGAAGAGGAAGAAGACAAAGTTGAAGAAGAAGAAGAAGAAGTAGAAGAAGAAGAAGTAGAAGAAGAAAAAGAAGAAGAAGTAGAAGAAGGAGAGGAAGAAGGAAAAGAGGAAGAAGAAGCAGAAGAAGAAGAAGATGAAGAAAAAGAAGAAGATGAAGAAGTGGAAAAAGAAGAAGAAGAAGAAGAAGAACAAAAAGAAGTTGAGGAAAAAAAGTAGTGGTAGAAGAAGAGGATGAAAAATAAGAAAAAGAAAAGAAGAAGAAGAAACAATAGAGGAAGTAGAAGAAGAAGAAGTAGAAGTAGGAGATGAAGAAGAAAAAGAGGTACAAGAAGAAGAAAAAGAAGCTGCAGAAGAAGACAAAGAAGAAGAAGAAGGAGAAGGATAAGCAGATGAAGAAGAAGAGGAAGAAAAAGAAGAAGAGGAGGAAGAAAAAGAAGAAATAGAAGAAGACAAAGTCGAAGAAGAAGAAAAAGAAGATGAAGAAGAAGATTAAGAAGAAGAGCAAGATGAAGAAGAAGAAGCAAAAGAATATGATGAAGAAGAAGAAAGAGTAGAGGAAGTAGAAGAAAAAGAAGTAGAAGTAGAAGATGAAGAAGAAGAAAAAGAAGTTGTAGAAGAGGATGAAAAAGAAGAAGAAGGTGGAGGAGGAGGAGGAGAAGAAGAAGAAGAAGTAGAGGAAGAAGAAGAAGTGGAAGAAGTAGAAGAAGAAGACAAAGTAGAAGAAGAAGAAGAAGAAGAAGAAGAAGGAGTACAAGAGGAAGAGGAAGAAAAGAAAGAAGAAGAAGAAGAAGAAAAAGAAGAAGTAGAAGAAGAAGATGAAGATGTAAGAGAAGAAGAAGATCAAGTAGAAGAAGAAGAAGAAGAAGAAGAAGAAGAAGAAGTAGATGTAATAGAAGATGACGAAGAACAAGAAGAAGAAGATGATTAAGAAGACGAAGCAGAAGAATAAAAAGAAGAAGAAGAAGAAGAAGTAGAGGTAGTGGAAGTAGAGGAGGAAGAAGAAGAACAAGAAGAAGAAGCAGAAAAGAAGAAAAAGATGAAGTAGAAGAAGAAGTAGAAGAATAAGAAGAAGAAGAAGATGATGATGATGAAGGAGAAGATGAAGAAGAGGAAGAGGAAGAAGAAGTAGTCATAGTAGTAGTAGTAGTAGTAGTTATTGTAGTAGAAGAAGATGATGAAGGAGTAGAACAAGTTGCAGAAGAAGTAAAAGTAGAAGAAGAAGATGTCGTCGATGAGGAAGGAGAAGAAGATGAAACAGAAGAAGTAGAAGAAGAAGAAGAAGAAGAAGTAAATGATGACGATGGTGATGATGATATAGATGAAGAAGAAGAAGAAGAAGAGGGCGAGGAAGAGGAACAAAAAAAGAAGAAGAATTAGAAGAAGTAGAAGAAGAAGAACATGCAGAAGAAGAAGAAGAAGAAGAAGAAGTAAGAGAAGAAAAAGAAGAAGTAGGAGAAGAAGAAGATGAAGTAGAAAAAGAAGAAGAGGAAGAAGAAGTTGAAGAAGTGGAAGAAAAAGAAGCAGAAGAAGAAGATGAAGGACGAAAAGAAGAAGATGAAGAGGAAGAAGAAGAATAAAAGGAAGATGAAGAAATCGAAGAAGAAGAAGAAGAAGATGATGATGATGATAAGAAGTAGAAGGAGAAGAATTAGAAGAAGAACAAGAAGTAGAAGAAGAAAAAGAAGAAGAAGAAGAAGAAGAAGAAGAAGTAGAAGGAGAAGGAGAAAGAGAAGAAGGAGAACAAAAGAAGAAGTAGAAGAAGTGGAAGAAGAAGAAGAAAAAAGAAGAAGAAGATGAAGAAGGAGAAGAAGAAGAAGAAGAAGAAGAAAAAGAAGACATTGAAAAAGTTGAAGAAGGAGAAGAAGAAGAAGAAGAAGAAGAAGAAGAAAAAGACGGAGAAAAAGAAGAAGAAGAACAACAACAACAAGAACAAGAAGGAGATGGGGAAGGAGAAGGAGAAGGAAAAGGAGAAGAAGAAGAAGAAGAAGAAGAAGAAGAGGAAGAAGAAGAAGAAAAAGAAGAAGAGAAAGATGAAGATGATGAAGAAGAAGAAGAAGACAAAGAAGAAAAAGAAGAATTTGAAGAACAAGAAGAAGAAGATGATGAAGAAGAAGTAGAAATAGAAGAAGAAGAAGGAGAAGTATATGAAGAAGAAGAAGTCGTTATTGATGATGATGATGATGAACAGGAAGAACAAGAAGAAGAAGAAGAAGAAGAAGAAGTTGAAGAAGACGAAGTAGAAGTAGTAGTAGTAGAAGGAGAAGAAGAAGAAGATGATGATGATGAAGTAGAAGGAGTAGAAGAAGTTGCATAAGAAGTAGAAGTAGAAGAAGAATAAGAAAAAAAGCGAAAGAAGAAGAAGAAGAAGAAGAACAAAGATAAGAAAAAGAAGAATTCGAACAAAAGAAGAAGATGAAGTACAAGAAGTAGAATGAAGAAGAAGTAGAAGAAGAAGCAGAAGAAGAAGGCAGAGCAGAAGAAGCAGAAGAAAAAGAAGAAGAAGAAGAAGAAGAAGAGGAAGTAGAAGAACATGGAGAAGAAGAGGAAGAATAAGAAGAAGAAGAATAAGAAGAATAAGTAGAAGAAGAAAAAGAATTAGAAGAAGAAGAAGAAGAAGAAGAATAAGATGATTAAGTAGGAGAAGAAGAAGAAGTAGAAGTAGAAGAAGAAGAAGGAGAGGAAGTAGGAGAAGAAGAAGAAGAAATTAAAGAAGAAGAAGAAGAAGAAGAAGAAAGAGGAGATGAAGATGAAGAAGAAGAAGAAGAAAGAGAAGTAGAAGAAGCAGAAGGAGAAGAAGAAGAAGAAGAGGACGAATTACATGTGGAAGTGGAGGAAAAGAAGAAAGAAGAAGATGAAAAAAAAGGCAGTAGAAGAAGAAGAAGAAGTAGGAGAAGAAGAAGAAGAAGAAGAAGAAGATGAAGTAGAAGAAAGAAGACGAAGAAGAAGAAGAAGAAGATGAAGAAGAAGTAGAAAAAGAAGAAGTGAAAGAAGAAGAAGAGGAAGAAGAAGAAGAAAACATGGTAGAGGAAGTAGAAGAAGAAGAACAAGAATGAGAAGAAGAAGAAGAAGAAGAAGGATTAAAAAAGAAGAAAAAAAATAAGATGTAGGAGAAGAAGAAGAAGAAGAAGAAGAAGAAAAAGAACATGAAGAAGAAGAAGAAGAAGAAGAAGTTGAAGAAGTTGAAGAAGTAGTAGTAGTAGTAGTAGTGGCAGTAGTAGTAGAAGAAGAAGATGATGATGATGATGTTGAAGAAGAAGAAAGAGTTGAAGAAGTTGTAGAAGAAGTAGAAGTAGTAGAAGAAGAAGAAGTAGATGAAGAACAAGAAGAAGAAGAAGCAGAAAAAGAACACGAAGTAGAAGATGAAGTACAAAAAGATGAACAAGAAGAAGAATATGATGATGATGATTTTGTTGGAGATGAATAAGAAGAAGTAGAGGGCAAGGAAGTGGAAGAAGTAGAAGAAGAAGAATAAGAAGAAGAACAAGAAGAACAAGAAGATGACAATGATGATGAAGATGAAGCTGAAGAAGAAGAAGAAGAGGGCGAGGATGAGGAAGAAGAAAAAGAAGAAGAAGAATAAGAAGTAGAAGAAGATGATGTTGTACAAGAAGAAGAAGAAGAAGTTGAAGAAGAAAAAGAAAAAGAAGCAGAAGAAGAAGAAGAAGAAAAAGGAGGAGGAGGAAGAGGAGAAGAAGAAGAAGAAGAAGAAGAATAGGAGGAAGATGAAGAAGACGAAGAAGAAGAAGAAAAAGAAGAAGATGAAAAAGTAGAAGGAGAAGAGTAGAAGAAGAAGAAGAAGAAGAAGAAGAAAAAAAAGAAGAAAAAGAAGAAGAAAAAGAAGAAGAAGAAAAAGAAGCAAAAGAGGAAAAATAAGAAGAAGAAGAAGAAGAAGAAGAAGAAGAAGGTGAAGGATAAAGAGAACGAGGAGGATAAGAAGAAGAAGAAGAAGAAGAAGAAGAAGAAGAAAAAGAAGAAGAAAAAGAAGATGTGGAAGAAGAAGAAGAAGAAGAAGAAGTAGAAGAAGCTGAAGCAGAAGAAGAAGAAGAGAAAGAAGACGTGGAAGAAGAAGGAGAAGAGGAAGAAGAAGAAGAAGAAGAAGAAGAAGAAGAAGGGGAAGGGGAAGGAGAAGGAGAAAGAAAAGAAGAAGAAGAAGAAGAAGAAGGAGGAGAAGAAGAAGAGGAAGAAAAAGAAGAAAAAGAAGAAGAAGAGAAAGAAGAAGAAGAAGAAGAGGAAGAAGAGGAATAAGCAGAAGAAGAAGAAGAAGAAAAAGAAGATTTTGGGAAGAAGAAGAGGTAAAAGAAGAAGAAGAAGAAGAAGAAGAAGTAGTAGTAGTAGTAGTAGTAGCAGTTGTAGTAGAAGAGGAAGAAGAAGAATAAGTTGACGAAGAAGGAATAGAAAGGGTTGTCAAAGAAGAACTAGATATAGAAGAAGATGAAGAAAAAAGTAGAAGAAGAAGAAGAAAAAGAAGTAGAAGAAGAAGTCAAAGAAAAGATGAAGAAGGAGGCGAAGAAGAAGAAGAACAAGAACAAGAAGAAGTTGATAAAGAAGAAGGAGAAGAAGAAGAAGAGTATGATGATGAAGAAGAAGAAGAAGAAGAAGAGGGGGAGGAAAAGGAAGAAGAAGAGGAAGAATTATAAGAAGAACAAGAGAAGAGAAAGATGAATTAGAAGAAGAAAACGAAGAAGAATAAAAAGATGTTGACGGAGAAGAAGAAATAGAAGAAGCACAAGAAGAAGTAGGAGAAGAAGAAGAAGAAGAAGTTGAAGAAGAAGAAGAAGACGAAGCAGAAGAAGAAGAAGAAGAAGAAGAAGAGGAAGAAGAAGTAGAAGAAGCGGTAGATGAAGAAGATGAACATGAGGAGGAGGAAGAAGAAGAAGACAAAAAGAAGAAGGAAAAGAAGTAGAAGAAGCAGAAGAAGAAAAAGAACAAGAAGAGGAAGAACAGGAGGAAAAAGAAAAAGAATATGTGGAAGAAGAAGAAGAAGAAGAAGTAGAAGATGAACAAGAAGAAGAAGATGTGGAAGAAATAGAAAGAGAAGAAGAAGAAGAAGAAGAAGAACAAGAATTAGAAGAAGGAGAAGGGGAAGGAGAAGGAGAAATCGAAGGAGACGAAGAAGAAGAAGTTAAAGAAGAAGAAGATGAAGAAGAAGAAGAAGAGGTGGAAGAAGAAGAAGAAGAAAAAGAAGAAGTGAAAGAAGATGAAGAAGAAGAAGAAGAAGAATTTGAAGAAGAAGAAGAAGATGAAGAAGAAGGAGGAGAAGAAGGAGAAGAAGAAGAAGAAGTAGAAGAAGAAGAAGAAGAAGAAGAAGAAGAAGACAAATTTAAAGAAGAAGAAGAGGAAGAAGAAGAAGAAGAAGATGAAAAAGAAAAAGAAGAAGAAGAAGTAGAAGAAGAAGAAGAAGAAGAAGAAGAAGAAGAAGAAGAAAAAGAAATAGTTGTAGAAGTTGAAGAAGAGGAAGAAGAAGATGACGAAGAAGAAAAAGAAAAAGAAGAAGAGGAAGAAGAAGAAGAAGAAGAAGAAGAGAAAGTAGTTGAAGAAGAAGAAGTAGTAGAAGAAGAAGAAGAAGAAACAGAAGAAGAAGAAGGAGATGAAGAAAAAAAAGCAGAAGAACGAGTAGATGAAGAAGAAGAAGTAGTAGAGATAGAAGAGGAAGATGGGAAAGAAGTAGAAAAGAAGAAAAAGAAGTACAAGAAGAAGA
>JAIUJO010000154.1:1179304-1184304 GCA_023846275.1 Vanilla planifolia | reverse complement strand
AGAGGAGGAGGAAAAAGAAGAGGAATAAGAAAAGGAAAATGATGAAGAAGAAGAAGAAGAAGCAGTAGAATGTGGAGAAGAAGAAGAAGAAGAAGCAGTAAAATAAGGAGAAGAAGAAGAAGGAGAAGGAGAAGAAGAAGAAGAAGAAGAAGAAATAGAAGAAGTAAAAGAAGAAGACAAAGTAGAAGAAGAAGAAGAGGAAGAAGAAGAAGAAGAAGAGGAAGAAGAAGAAGAAGAAGAAGAAGTTGATCAACTAGAAGCTAAAGAAGAAGAAGTTGCTGAAGAGGAAGTAGAAGAAGAAGAAGAAGAAAAAGAAGAAGAAGAAGAATAGCAAAAAGAAGAAGTAGAAGAAGAAGAAGGTAAAGAAGAAGAAGCTAAAGAAGAAGAAGAAGGAGCTAAAGAAAAATAAGTAGAAGTAGTAGAAGAAGAAGAAGAAGAAGAAGAAGTGGAGGAAGAAGAAGAAGAAGAAGAATTATAATAAGAAGAAGTGGAAGAAGTAATAGTAGTAGTAGTAGTAGTAGTAATAGTAATAGTAGTAGTAGTGGTAGCAGAAGAAGAAGAAGAAGAAAAATAAGAAGAACAGGAAGAGGAAGAAGAAGAAGAAGAAGAAGTAGAAGAAGCAAAAGTAGAAGAAGAAGATGAAGATGAAGAAGGAGAAGAAGGGATTCAAAGAAGGAGAACAAAAAGAAGAAGAAGAAGAAGAAGAAGAAGAAGAAGTAGATGATGAAGAAGAAGAAGAAGAAACAGAAGAAATTAAAAAGAAGAGGAAGAAGAGGGAGAAGAGGGAGAATTAGAATTAGAAGAAGTAGAAGAAAAGATGTTGAAGACGACGAAGTAGAAGTAGAACAAGAAGAAGAAGAAAAGGAAGAAGGCGAAGAAGAAGAATAAGAAGAAGAAGAAAAAGAATATGAAGTAGAAGAAGAAGAAGAAGAAGAGGGTGGTGGAGGAGGAGGAGGTGGAGAAGAAGAAGATTAAAGGAAGAAGAAGATTAAAGGAAGAAGAAGAAGAAGATAAAAAAAAGGAGAAGAAGAAGTTAAAGAAGAAGAAGAAGCGGAAGAAGAAGAAGAAGAAGAAGAAGAAGAAGAAAAAGAAGTTGAGGATGATGATGATGATGAAGAAGAAGAAGAACAAGAAGAAGAATAATAAGAAGTAGAAAAAAAAACAAGAAGAAGAAGAATAGGAACTAGAAAAAGAAAAAGAAGAAGAAGAAGAAAAAGTAAAAGAAGAAGAGGAGGAGGAAGAAGAAGAAGAAGCAGAACAAGAAGAAGAACAAGAAGAAGGAGGAACAGGTGGAGGAGAAGAACAAGAAATAGAAGGAGAAAAAGAAGAAATAGAAGAAGAAGAAGAAGAATTAGAAGAAGTAGAAGAAGAAGACAAACTAGAAGAAGAAGAAGAAGAAGAAGAAGATGAAGAAGAAGGGGAAGAAGAAGATGAAGAAGAAGAAGAAGAATAAAAGAAGAAGGAGAAGAAGCTGAAGACGAAGAAAGAGAAGAAGAAGAAGAAGAAGAAGAAGAAGAAGCTAAAGAAGAAGATGGAGCTAAAGAACATAATTAGAAGAAGAAGAAGAAGAAGAAAAAAAGGAAGAAAAAGAAGAAGAAGAAGATGAAGAAGAAAGCGAAGAAGAAGAAGAATAATAAGTAGAAGAAGTCGAAGTAGTAGTAGTAGTAATAGAAGAAGAAGAAGAAGAAAAAAAAGAAGAAGAAGAGGAGGAAGAGGAAGAGGAAGAAGAAGAAGTAGAAGAAGAAGGAGAAGAAGATGATGAAGAAGGAGAAGAAGAGAGAAGAAGAGGAAGAAAAAGAAGTCCAAAAAGAAAAAGATGGTGAAAAAGAAGATGATGATGAAGAAGAAGAAGAAGAAGAAGAAGAACAAGAACAAGAAGAAGAATAGGAAGAAGAGGAAGAAGAAGAAGAAGAAGACGAAGAAGAAGAAGAAGAAAAGAAGAAGAAGAGAAAGAAAAACAATAAGAAGAAGAAGATGAGGAGGAAGAAAAAGAACAAGAACAAGATGATGAAGAAGAAGAAGTAGAAAAAGAAAAAGAAGAAGAAGAAAAATTATAAGAAGTAAAAGAAGAAGAAGGTGAAGAAGAAGAAGAAGAAGAAGAAGAAGGATGAGATGGATGAGGAGGAGGAGAAGAAGAAGAAGAAGAAGCAGTAGTAGAAGAAGAAGAATAAGAAAAAGAAGAAGAAAAAGAAGAAGAAGAATCTCAAGAAGGAGAAGAAGAAGAAAAAGCAGGAGCAGAAGAAGGCGAAGTCGATGAAGAAGTAGAATGAAAGATGAAGAAGAAGAAGTAGAAGAAGAAGAAGGAGAAGAAGAAGAAGAAAAAGAAAAGAAGAAGAAGGAAAAGAAGAAGACGAGGAAGAAGAAGAAGAAGATGATGATGAGGATGATGATGAAGAAGTTGAAGAAGAAGAAGCTGAAGAAGAAGAAGGCGAAGAAGAAGAAGAAGAAGAAGAAGAAGAAGAAGAACAAGAACAAGAAGAAGAGGAAGAAGAAGAAGAAGAAGAAGAAGAAGAAGAAAGGGAAAAAGAAGAAGAGTGAGAAGAATAAGAAGAAGAAGAAGAAGAAGAAGATGAAGATGATGTTGATTATGACGAAGATGACGAAAAGGTGGAAGAAGAAGAAGAGAAGATGAAGAAAAAGAAGAAAAGGAAGAAGAAGAAGAAAAAGAAGAAGAAGAAGGGGACGTGGAAGATTAAGAAGAAGAAGGAGAAGAAGCAGAAGAAGCTGAAGATGAAGAAGAAGTGGAAGAAGAAGGAGTCGAAGAAGAAGAAGAAGAAGAACGTGAAGAAGAAGAAAAAGAAGAAAAAGAAGTAGGAGAGGAAGAATAAGAAACAGAAGAGGAAGAAGAAGAGGAAGGAAAAGAAGAGGGAAAAGGAGAAGGAGAAGGAGGAGAAGAAGAAAAAGAAGAGGGAAAAGGAGAAGGAGAAGGAGGAGAAGAAGAAGAAGAAGAGGAAGAAGATGAAGAAGAAGAGGGGGAAGAAGAAGAAGAAGGAGAAGAAGATAAAGAAAATGATGAAGAAGAGGAAGCTGTAGAAGAAGAAGAAAAACAAGAAGGAGAAAAAAGAAGAAGGAGAAAAAAGAAGAAGAGGAAGAAGAAGAAGAAAAAGAAGAAGAAGAAGAAAAAGATGTGAATGAAGAAGCAGAAGTAGGAGAAGAAGAAGAAGAAGAAAGAAAAAGAAGAAGAGGAACGAGATGATGAAGAAGAAGAAGAAGTTGAAGAAGAAGAAGAGAAGAAGAAGATGAAGAAGAAGAAGAAGAGGTGGAAGAAGAAGAAGAAGAATAAGATGAAGAAGAAGATGAAGAAGAAGACAAAGAAGAAGAAGAAGAGGAAGAAGAAGAAGTTGTAGTAGTAGAAGAAGAGGAATTAGAAGAGCAAGAAGAATAACAAAGAAGTAGAAGAAGAAGAAGAAGAAGAAGAACGAGATGAAGAAGAAGAAGAACAAGAATATGAAGAACGAGCCAAAGAGGAAGAAGAACAAGAAGAAGGAGAAGAAGAAGATGAAGAAGAATAAGAAGAATGAGAAGGAGAAGGAGAAGAAGAAAAAGAAGAAAATGATGAAGAACGAGTAGTAGAAGATGAAGAGGGAGAAGAGGAAGAAGAAGAAGAAAAAGATTAAGAAGAAGATGAAGAGAGGAAGAAGAAGAAGAAGAAGATAAAGTAAAAGAAGAAGAAGAAGAAGAAGAAAGAGAATAAGAAGAAGAAGAAGAAGAACAAAGAGAAGAAGAAGAAGAGTAAGATGAAGAAGAAGAAAAAGAAAATGAAAAGAAGAATAATAAAAAGAAGTAAAAGTGGAAGAAGAAAAAGAAGAAGAAGAAGAAGATGAAGAAGAAGAAAAAGAAGTAGTATTAGAGAAAGAAGAGGAAGAAGAAGAAGAATAAGAAGGAAAAGGAGAAGGAGAAGAAGAAGAAGAAGAAGATGAAGAAGGAGAAGGAGAAGAAGAAGAAGAAGTAGAAGAAGAAGAAGAAGAAGTAGAAGAAGAAGAAGAAGAGTAAAAAGAAGAAGAAGGAGAAGATGAAGAAGATGGAGAAGAAGAAGAAGAAGACCAAGTAGTAAAAGAAGAAGAAGAAGATGATGAAGAAGAAGATAAAAAAAGTAGAAGAAGAAGAAGAAGAAGAAGAAGAAGAAGAAGAAGAAGAAGAAGAAGAAGAAGAAGAAGGAGAGAAGGATGAAGGAAAAGATGGAGAAGAAGAAGTAGAAGAAGAAGAAGAAGAAGAAGAATAAAAAGAAGAAGAAGAAGAAGAAGGAGAAGAAGCAAAAGAAGAAGAAGGAGTAGAAGAAGAAGAATAAGAAGAAAAAGAAGAAAAAGAAGAAGAAGGGGAAATAGGGGAAGAAGAAGAAGAATATGAAGAAGAAAAAGATGAAGAAGAATGAGAAGGAGAACGGACAGAAGAAGAAGAAGATGAAGAAGAAAAAGATGAAGAAGAATAAGAAAAAGAAGAAGAAGAATAAGAAGAAGAAGTAGAAGAAGAAAAAGAAGTTTAGTAAGAAGAACAAAAAGATAAAGAAAAAGTAGAAGAAGAGTAATAAAAAGAAGTAGTAGTAGTAATAGTAGAAGAAGAAGAAGAAGAAGAAGAAGAAGAAGAAGAAGAATATGGGTAGTGAGAAGAAGAAGAAGAAGAAGAAGACAAAGAAGAAGAAGATGAAGAAGAAGAGGAAGACGAAGGAGAAGAATAAGAAGAGGAAGAAGAAGAAGAAGAAGAAGAAGAAGAGGAAGACTAAGACAAAGAAGAAGAATAAGATGATGAGGAAAAAGAAGAAGAAGAGGAAGAAGAAGAAGAAGAAGAAGAAGAAAAAGTAGTACAAGAACAAGAAGAAGAAGAAGAAGAAGAAGAACAAGAGGAAGTAGTAGTAGTAGAAGAAGAAGAGCAAGGTGAAGAAGTAGAAGTGTAAGAAGAAGAAGAAGAAGAAGAAAAGAAGAAGAAAAGGAAGACGAGGAAGAAGAAGAATTAGAAGAAGAAGAAGAAGAAGAAGAAGAAGAAAAAGAAGAATAAGAAGAACA